>RXPK01001090.1:0-40411 GCA_004143645.1 Protaetia brevitarsis | reverse complement strand
TTACACGCATCCGTGGAAGGGAACCGCCTGCAAAACTGATCGGTAACCGGGCCAGTCGTTTGAACCCCGATCGATGAGAGAGTAGTTGCCGTAAGGTTGTCCATTGTCGCATACTGTTCAACAGAATACACTGCTTCTTGTATGATTGCAGTAAAGCGATGTTATCAAAAGAAAAGGGAAAATCCGATTGGTTATTCTATAATATTCGTGAATAAATGTTATTCTGTTGTTATACTTTTCTCTACTAGTCACACACTAGCCCTTTTCTAGGTCGTGTTGGTGTTCGATAATTTCTTGTATAGCGTCTATGTTCGATAACAACACGTCGTGCATCAGTGCTTTATTGTGTTCAGTGATTAACTAATTAAATATTGATTAAGAGCTATTTAATAAATATTAAAAAAGAGTCCACTTTAAAAATAAATACAAACCCAGAAAACGATTATATTAATGTATGTCTATACATTCCTTAACATATGTAAGTAATTTGCAGAGAAAGCTTGGCACATTTTAAATTTGCAAACGCTTAGCAGCTGTTACTCGGCATCATCTAGAATTCCCATTGAGAATATTAAACATTGCCTGCATTAAAATTCATTGTAGAGTATTGCAGCAGTATTAATTGACGTTATTTCACTTAAAAGATGTTTTACTTTCGATATATTTTTGCCACAATTTGCATAAAAAAATTGCTTTTAAAGTTTAGCATTTAATTATCGAAAATCAATGTTTGTGTTCATCCATTCACAAGTCAACTAAAAATTATTTCCCGTCGAAAATACTATACTTTGTTTTTTTATCAGATAAATCTGTTTATATACATATAACTGGTAAACTGAACTTTAATAATGCTAGTAAATGCGTTAGTAATAGTGTTACACTTTTTGGAGGGAAATATATAATATATGTATTCCTATACCTTAAACATAGCCATTTTTAATTGTGTTTTGCGGTTTGATATATAATTTAAAATATAACGAAAAATCTTTCTATTTATCCATCTTGGTGAAATCATCATCATCATCATAACAAACAGTATTACGTATTTATTTAATTAAAGTATTTGATTTTGCTGTAGTGCTATAAAGCAGTTGAAGTTATTATAGTTATGTTGCATGCTTCTTAATATATAATTATACTAAGTTTGCTTGATTTTGCAAACAGCGCCAAAATTGCAATGTTCTGCATAGGTGTGTGGCAGCAGTTTTAATTTTCTATTTAAGTAAGTGTTATTATTCCTACTAAGTGCTGTCGATATTTTTACGATTCGCGGTGGTAAAATATCTTGAAAAATTGAGCGCTACAAACACAAATAAAATCTACTTAGTTGTCCCAAAAATATTTTAGTGTGTTATCTGTTTCTCGAAACGGTTTAAAGACATTTGATAAATATTAATTAGTATATAAAAACCTATTATTGACAGAAATTAACACTGTTCGAGAATATAATAAATATTCGAAATTTAGACTTATTTGGAGCAAGTATTGTTTTAAATAGTAAACCTATAGTAATATTAAGGTGTTATTAAGGAGAAAAAGTCATGACAATAAAGCGCAATTTTAATTCTTCTCAGCAAGTTTTAGAAAACCACCATCATATCTAAAATAATTAGATTATATCTTTTATGACTTACGTACTAAATTTTTACATCAATCCTAAGATTAAACTTAACGCCGAGCGCCTCCGTCCAGAAACACTCATTTTACAATACTTCAAAGCCATTTTCCTGCTAAGGCAGGCAAAAATGTCACTAAAAGTTGACCACACTAGATTCCACATGACAGACGTGTAATAAATTGTCATTAAGCTACTGTTGCACCATGCTGAGATGAACTGATGTCTTCATTGCACTTATTATTGATAAATAGATATTAAACTAGAAAGAAAATTACAGAAAAAGATTTATTCTCGGAAACGTCAAAATACTAAGGTATATAACATCTGTGTCAATTTGTACTGTCAATATTTCTTTTCTATTTTCAATTCATAATTAAGATTTGTCGACCCAAAAAACATCGTGTATCAAACGGCCAGAAACTCTTTTGCGAGTATGAGTATGGATTGTGGGCCCAGGCGGTAGACGACAGGCAAAACTGTAGTTTCTGCCCTAGTGATATAAATAACTATTGTAATGTTTAAGAAAGGTTGGCAAACTCTTGTTTCTAACACAATTTGTTATAAGGTACACTAAGAAAAAAATATTTTCCCTTAAAGGCATAGATACCTTTGAAAAAAATATTTTACACAGAAAAAAATTATTTGAATTGAATATAGTAACTTAAGATAGATGTTACTGCTGCCATGAAAATATTTTTTTATTCTTCTTGGCGAATTGCCGGCTTCTTCTTATAAATATTTAGGGAGTCGATTTGGTCTGATGATGCTAATTACTTAATTCATGAACAACTTATACATTTCTGAAGATTTATCTACCTAATGTTACTGAAATCAAAAATCATACTTCTTTCTCTTTCCTAAATTTCCAATTGTTATCAAAAATGGAAAGTCATATCAATATTCAAATTATTCGATTAATTCAGTGGTATTAGTGCATTTATAGTAAAAACACAAAAAGTATTTTATTTTTTTTATTGATGTTTCGCCAACGTAGACATTCGCTTTACGAACATTTTAGATGGTTAAATTGAAAAAAAAACATCAATAAATACTTGAAATTACAATGTATTTTGATTGAGAATGAATTTATTCTTGATTGTAAATAACACCCTACCTGATTAAAAATTCTGTTTGTAAAAAGAGAACATCATTGTTAACTTATTTTGACGTTATCTATGTATTTAAAATAGGTATTATAAATTATTATACTTCTCATTTGATTGAACGATAATATTTTGAAAGGCAAATAATAACAGATAGATCTAAGAACACCGCCATTGCGAAGGCTATACAAAAACCCAGCTGTTTGACGCTTCTAAACGGACAAACAAATTGAGAAATATGTGCCTCCAAATTATGAGATATTGCTATATTAATTCATTATTATTGAAATAAATTCAGTGCCAGTAGCATCATAACCTAACTTTCTGTAATTAGGCAGATTAAGAATAGTAATTAGAAATAAATATAATGATCAACCACCTCAGATAAGAGGATTAATAAATTTTAGGAAACCCTAGTTAATTAAATTGATATTTACTTTGAATATTTTAGATAGGTATTTAAAGCAAATGTTTCTTTTACCACAAGATTGTTTTGGTAACGAAAACAAGTTCTCACAGTCTAGACCTTTCCACAGTGCTTCTGTTTTTCTGCGTTTCATACGTTCACTGGACTCGTGAAAGGATTTCACTTGCCGGCCTGGTTTAGTTGACGGCACTGTACAAGAAATTTTAAAGCTTACATGAAGCCACATACTTTTTTACAAAATGTTAATGAGTCCTGAAAGCAGCTGATCATTTTTCTTTGAATTGACTACTAAACATTAGTGATGGGTTGCTACAAAGCAAACTGCTATTTTGTAGCAGCCAACAACCGTTAGCAGTTTGTAGCAGATATTCAATATCAAAAGAAGCTGCTACTTTTTGTAGCAGTTTCCCGATATAGTAGACAAGTGCGTATGTTGTGAAACATACATGTCTATTCATAGCAGTATATATAGCAGTAAAGCAGTGTATAAAATGTAGTGATGTATAAAACTGCTTCTATACGGTAGCAGCTACAACCTGCTTCTGTAAATGTTTCTAAATATGTTGTGTAAAGAAAGTATCGTGCGGGGGTTTGAATCGAAGTTGCGCGCTCTCGAGCGTCCAAATTTTGTCGTATGAAGGTATTTAGATCGTCTTGATGACTTTGGGAGGCGGGTGGGTCAGAAGGAATTAATTTTATTAGTGATTAAATTAATTATTTTATGATAATTTATATAATTTGTTGCATTTTGTAGTTGTAACTTGTGCCTATGTAATAAAAAAACATTATTTTTCATGTGATTATTAATTTGAAGAATTTAGTTACTTTTTGTCAAATAGATTTGAATACTTTCTCTTACTATTAAAATCACACTGATATTATTATAATAATTGGCACTAAAGTATTGCAATATATGTTGGTTGTATTTTATTGTTGTAGTAAACTTCGTGGTAACTTGTAACTGAAAGACTAACAATAATTTGCGTATGGTGTTGTTATTTATATGAATTTGGGTGGTGATAATAATACAAGGAACAAAGATAAGTACATAAAGGTTGTATAAATGATTTATAAATTCAGTGAAAATTTCATTGTAAGAAACAGTTTATGTTTATGTCGTGGCACTATCTACGTATCACAGATGTTTTTTCACCGTAAAAAATGTAAAAATGAACTAACAAATATAATAAAGAAGGTATTTCTAAAAATACTTTTATTTTAGTGGTGTGTTAAATAAATGACAAACGTACATACGCGGTAAAACAAAAAACCTAGAAATAACGGATATACGAACATCCCATCCGCTTACGTAAATAACAGAATAAAAATAAACAGAATTCTCTAACAACTACACAGAAATGTTATTTTTATCGAGACCAGGTGGAGAATTCCAAGTAATAATAGTTATTTTGTGTAACAACTCTACGCAATGTAAGTTTCACTGATAAGTTTTCCTGGTTTTTGGTTAAGAAATACCTATGCAAAGATACATAATTCATATCATTATAAAAACTCGATCATTATGAAACGTAACCCCTCAGAACGTATTACTAATTATTATTGTTACTTGTTACAATCACATTTTTATAGTTGATAGAAAATGTCAATTTATACTATTCCGTTGAAGAAACTTTACTTTTTCATTAACTTATCAATTATTTATCTTAATAGATCATTATTAGTTACGTAAATATATACAATATCTAGGTGTATATATAAAAAACTATTCACATACGTATGCTGTGTACTGAAGGTAAAAAAGAAAATTACAAAATGAATTTATAAAAATGAAAAATTAAATTAACTAGCTCAGCGGAAAAATAAAAGGGCACAAAATAACAATTAAACTCAGGGTTACCCTCGTGAATTAAAACTTGAATTTAATCATGAAAAGTAAATTGTGGGTAAAAGAAAACTGACTTTCTTTAATTACTCCAAAAATTGAAAAGGTTTAAACAAAAATAAAAGAACAGAAATTTTGAATGACGTTAATTCACAATCAAAAATTTTATTATATTAAAAAAAACATTTAATTACAAATTGCACTAAAAAAAAACCGTGAGCTTAGGGCTCTGGCCGAAATCAAAAACTGCATTAGACTCTAATTTACAAAAGGACAATGCAAATCCTTTAACAAACAAAAGATAAAACAGTTCAGGAAGATAATCCTTTTTTACACAAAAATCCACGTGGTTTCAAAATTAACCAAACTAAATTAATCCTGGAGAAATCAAGTAAATTAATAAATGAAAACTAAAAGCAAGCACAATGCTTTCATTTACCCAACCCGAGGTGATTAAAAATAATTACAAATGAGCAAAAATAGAAAACGAACAAAAATTAACTCTTTTAACTTAATATATCTTCCTGCACGTAAAATAATAAATGATCCTATATCTAATTTGTGTACACAAGAATATAATACCAATTATTATATAGCGAGTTCTTTGATGGATGATATAATTAAAAATTAACGCAACAAAACTTAAAATCAAATGAAATCACAAAAATGGAAGCCATAAACATTTACATGTACTTACACGGCATCAATCTCGGAACTGAGCGCCTCACAGGGTTAACAGTCGTATACATATATCAACAGCTGCGTGCAATCGCAACGCACAAATCACAAAGAAAAAACTTCTAGAATATACATTGAACAACATAAACAATACTGGTGAACGCAATATGTACAACTGAATGACATTAATTTCAACAACTGAACAATTAAAAGAATAAATAAAATCAATTCAATTAACAAAATCTTATGTAAAAATAAAACATTTGAGAAAATTCTCCCGAAACATTGACAAAGATTAATTGGAATGAACAAGAAAAAGAAACTGAATTTACGAAAACCGGCGTGCCAGACCATAGCAGTATGTAAATATATATATCTCCATTCGTTAATGAATCAAATAGAGTAATAAATACATATAAATATTGAGTGACTAGCGGTAATAGAAGTTTATCTGTTTAACGTATACCGCTATTTAAGGAAAACTTTTTGAAACTGCTAACCAAAAGTAGCAGAAGCAGGTTTTAGCTGCTAACGTAAAGAAGCAGTTTTATACATCACTACTAAACATGGACATATTGTGTTTAAATATTTTCATTTGCTCTTCTGAATAATCTTCTTTTTTTAAAAGAAACTTCTGAGCATATTCCAGTTTTTCCTTTATTGTTTCGGCTCTATACCCTCACATAATATTATAAATGTCCAACTACTTTTAATCCTGATGGTCCTGCAAAAAAAAAAATATTCGAAAAGCAATCAAATAGAGAATAGAGTAATAGAAATGTTAAATTATTAGTTGAAATTACCGTTTCCCATTAACTTGAGACTCTATGTAAATAAATAAAATAAAACACATCATTTAGAAACCCTTGGAAGTATAACTTTTTCTAATTTGAATATCAAAAATTGACTAAAATAATAAATCTATTAAGCATTTTCAGGACGAAATATCCACTAAACTAAAGCACATGCTAAAATTTTATATATTCATATCATACCTGGATAATTCCATGATGCAACACTTCCACAATTCTCCTCAAATAAAGAACCGGTAATAAAATTTAAAGCATTGAACAAAACTATGTAAACAAACACGTCTGGCACAATTAATAATAAACTTTAAAGTAATATAGAAGGTAAACAGTTCCCATTAATAATCAACTCTGTACGGGTAATTATCCCTTCTACCTTTAGTATATGCAGTAGCGCAGAGGGGAGGGGGTAAGATGAACTTCGCAAAATCCACTTTTGTCCAGCCAGAATCGGTAAATACCCCAGTGTGCGTTCCTCCAGTAGGGGATGTTCTACCTCTACTTATCACCTTAAAATTAGAATCATTACCGATTTTACGAATCGGTTTTAAAACAATTTCAAAATCAGTTTCTAAAAGCAATTTTGGCTGGAAATTAATTAATTGATTTTAGTGACACCGGCTTGGCGAAAAATTAATCGGTTTTAATATTTCGTGTCATGAAAATATTTTTTTTTTAATTTATTAAGTTAAACTATTTAAATTTTTTGAAAAAATAGAGAAACATTATATAATTTGAGTTTAATATTGATTACCATTAAATATGTGCCTATTTTTGTGTTCCAATGTAACATTATGGAAATTATTTTCATTATATCATGAAAATGATAATATAACGTTGACAAAAATAGATTGCATTCTTTAATAGAAATATTATATAGCATTTCATAGCTTTTATAAAGGTGACCCGATAGAATATCGATATAATTAGGTTTTGTTAATACTTTTGATTAAGCCCTTAAATTTCAACATATCCCTAACATATTCTCTTTTGGCAATAATCATTGTAACGATTAATACAAAAGGAGTTTTAATCTATCTACAATCCGCTTTTCTCAATGTAAGACAATTAGCATTTACGATTCGTAAGTTGCAAATACCGTCGGCGTAAATCTGCTGGGGTTGAGATTCTAAGCAACAGAATCAACGGCAGCGTGTAGCAGCTCTTTATGTATTTAATGCGGATAATTCTGTCGCGATTACATTGCTCGGAATCCCTACCTTCAGGGGTTTGAAGTCGTGAATATTTAACAATGTAAAATAATCCTCATTATGACCAGGATAAGATCCAGTCGCTAGATAAGGCAGGTGTTTCACAAACCAAGCCTAAACTTTGAATACTAAGTTGTTGGAAGCTGTGGTAAGGACATCACAGAAGGACACTGTAAGCGGCTTCGAACGTGAGCATGAAACAGTAGCTTCTACGTTTGAATATTAAGGCACGATCTGACGAGAGAGCCATTGATTTTCGGTACTGGTAGACATATCTGTGAAATATGTTTACTACCTTTAAAGAACCATCGTTTAACCTTTAATGATTATCAATTATTACACCCAATTTTTTAGATTTTAATTAACTAAAACCGATAGAAAACTAAAAATAAATTAGTATCGGATGTTCTCGTAGAAACCCGTTTAGTAAAGATGAAATATCCTTATGAAAGTTAGGTGAAAAGATTAATACGGTTTCATTGATTAACCAGCGGCAGACGTCATTAAAAAGTGATAAACAATGTTTTATTCTCGACAGCAGCCAGATGTTTAAGAAAATAATATAAATGCTCCTACATATTTTATAACTTTCCTATGTAATGTTTTCGGTTGTATCTAAGAGCTTTTTTCTTGAGTGGTGTGTAGATCGCTATCGCTGCTTCTTGACATTTTGAAACGTTTTACGCAAGTGTTTTACGTAAAATCATAAATACTTCAGACTTTTGCATATAATCAGATTATATCTACCCTTGACATGTACAATTTATTCATATTTTTACCCCTTTGTTGATTCTTCTATAAGCTTTAGAAACGAGATCTCCGTCTATACAGTAGATCTGAAAAGTGCAAACACCTAAATAACGTAATTAAATTTTTTTTTTTCTTTGAGGAAAGTGGAAAGACATTGTAAGTAATTTCCTAATGATAGGTATGTACTATACCAGATGGTTACGGATAAAATGAAGGTATAACGCACAACCACATATGCATATAAGCCTAGGTATATCACAATAACCCTGCCCTACAATGCACGTACACCAAATGATGGTTATCGCAATATTAGACGAAGGGTATTGCCATTCTTTTTTTTACCTATTTATTTTTTACTTAGAAATTGTGCACGCCATTAATACAAAGGCTATCGTGAATCATCTTGTATTACTTACAATTAGAACAATTACCGTTAAACAAAGGTGACGGCGTAACCGCCCCAATATTGTTTACCCAAATTCTAATATCTGCTAATACATAAGAAATGAAATACGTGTCACCTGCAATAGTCAAGATCCTAAGCAAAGCCTTAAGGCACTTAATTGTCATTAATATATTGTTATATTATGCCCCAGTAATACAAAACGTTGACCGGATTCGAAATATTTTATTCACATATTTTTTTGTACATGACACTTTCATTGACAAATCAACATCATTTTCAAAAACAAAACAATCAACAAATATCTCCATTGGATGAGTTCACTTACTAGATAATACATATCAAATTATCAAAATTAATATCGAGGGACACGGTGGACAAGTGTCAATATTCCGGGGATTGATACCAGCAAAAATCAAAAAACTCCTTTTATATAACGCAGTGTATTTCTCCTATGGTTCGACAATAATATTCTCCGAGCACCGAGGGGTTTGAATTCCCTTTATGCTTTTGCGATATGTCTCCTGGGAATCTTTTGGAGAATTCGCCGGACATTCCTTTGGAATTTCGTTGAACGCAATCTCTGAAAAGATTTAAACTGCTGTCTTTATTTGAAAGCACTGTACTATTCAATTTCAACATTTACGACCGTCATTCTTGCCAAGTTGCGTTTTCGTTAACTCTTTACGAGTATGAAAAAGATAAATTGATCATTTTGTTAAATAGAAAGCTTAGCAATACTTGGCTAAGCTTTTTAAGGCGTATTACTAAATCGAATTTCTCTTTGCACGGAAATATACATGAAATTTCATGAATACATTCTTTATGTGGTTCAGATGTTCGCTATTCTCCTCCCAGGTGGGAATTTCCCCCAATAAAAGGCAGAAGATTTAGATTTCACCCATTCTTGCGCGGTATCAGGTGAATACGTACCACATATATTGTCAGCTGAAGATTGATCTATACCTTCTCCTTGCTTTATTTGTGAAGTAATCTCAGATATATTTTTTTAAGGTTCAAATATAAAAATTTAAAACGAGCTTGCGATTCATAACATTCATTCTATACAAAACATAAATATCTTTAGCCTTTCAAATGGTTAATGCACGGTTGCACCGCCTCATCATGCTTGGTTTAATTTTGACTTACAGGTTGTAACATTCGCTGTATGCATTACATAAGAAAAGTTACTTGAGTGGGAAATTAAACCAATATTAACACAACAACAAGCGGGCGTAAATGTGTATAAATAAAATTGCTACAAAACATACGTGCGGCTACAAAATAGCCCATATTTCTACATAATAAACGGATTGTAATGCAAATTTTTAACATATTATACACTGAAATATGTGACATATGATTGAATAATTTAGATAAATAGAATCCAACTCCGTTTTTATGTCAATAATTTTCGTTCTGTTTTTTTTTTAGTACGTACGTAATTATGTTTTATGTGTAAATACATACATATACTGTTTGTGTGAATGGCCCCACTTAATTCTTAACTAACAATATGCAAACTAGACTTTCATAAAATACTGGCTAATAAACGTGGTACAATGAATTAATGCAATAAAAATTAGAAAAGTTTTAAACACAAAATTGTGTTGGAAGTAGGGGAGAGTGGAGTATATACAGCAACTTTCAAAATATAAAACTATAGTACCTACTTAACTTAAAGTAACAACACTTCTACAAATGAATGATTATAAGCTTGAGAAAAAACCGATTTAAGATTAAAGATTAATAATAGATAGTATTTGTTATCTTGAGATACATTTTTGTAATGCGCTGAAACTTGACGAAGGTATCCCATACATTCATCACAACAACAGGGCAGCTTTTGTTGTGGGTGCCGCCCGGCATGAATTCTTCGGAAACACTGCAGCCTCTTGCTTTTTTCTATCTAAAGTCTCTTTTTATTTTACCTATTAAATTATACCAGTAATTTCAGTATCTCAGTGTAGATGTCCGGTGTAGGTCTTCTTCAAGACCTGTGTCATGGAATGTGTACTTGATATTATTTAAGTGTTACTAGTTTTACTTAATTATATTTAAAAAAAATAATTTGATATAACAAGAAAAGGATATAAAATGTAGCAGCAGACAGCCAGACGATGTCAAGGCGATGTAGGAAATCTCTGCATTTGGCAAGTCCGTCAAGGCATTTTACTTCCTTCAGAATGGAAGTAAAGATGATCAGCAGTTACATACCTACACATCGAAGTCGAATATTAGAATTTGAATAGTATATTTTTAGTAGTATTACTATATTAATAGTATATTTACAGATATTGACAGATCAAAGTTGGATCCAAGTTCAATTCAAATGAACATTTTCATTTTTTTTACAGTATACTTATTTTGTTTAAACTTAGTCTAATAATGTTTTTATATGCATTGGCAATCCAATTGCATTGATATGTCAATAGAAAAAAATCTGGAAAATTGCTGGAAATTCGATTTCGTCATAATGTCGTGTGTTGAAAATTCTGAAATGTATTTTTCTCATGATCTAGAGAGACCTACCTTTACTATATTTTAATTAAAGGGCGATTCCAGAATAACACTGCGTAGGCTTTCACGGCCGGTGTAACTATAACTAACAGCTTCTTGCGGGGTTCGCCGTGTGTCAAAACTTTCGCTCGACGTTTCGCTGTTCATACTGACAGCTTCTTCAGGATAACTGAACTGTTAGTTCAGACTGTTATCAGAAACGTCGAGCGAAAGTTTTGACACACGGCGAAACTCGCAAGAAGCTGTTAGTTACGATTCCAGAATTTTGCAACATTTGTTTATTTTAATTTTGTGTAAACATTCGACAGTCCATTCGGTCACATGGACATTCTCATGTATTAAACATCTTATATTCCCCTCACTTCGGTGAAATTGACGGACTCTCTGAGACAGTGTCCCCTTTGTCGAAGACACTCGCAGTCAAGTCGGTTAGAATTTTTCAATTCGAAAGGATTCACTAGTCAACCTTCGTCAGAGGCAGACGTGTCTCAATTTATTTCGTAAATTTAACGGCTATTTTGTTAAAATCCAACTTTATTCCAAATTCCAACCTAAAAATGATTATTAATGGTTAAACAAAGTTTATCACATTAATATTAGCCAAATTACCTATTATTTTTGGGTAACTTTTACCAACGACGAGTCTCCTGAAATATGTTCCTGTACCGAGCCACCCTCCGTGCTTAGAAGTATGTTGTACCAGGGCCCCTATTAGATACCCGACCATTCCTGACCACTTTGATGTCCGCTGAATTCATCCTTTTAGAAAATTTTGGGGTTAGGAATTATCGCTAAATAGTTTGCAATCACTTGGGGAAAATTTGTATAAGTTGGTACTTTTCTATGTTAATATTTGATATGTATTTACGACATGAACCGATATCCAGTAATTTTACCATCAAGGCTGGCCATGCTGATTCACCCATCTCTTAAGCATAGAATAACAGTTTGGACATTCAGAAAACGCCAGAATTTTGAAATTTAATTTTAAACGCACTTATATTTTCTGTGATGAATTTATATTGCAAAAAGTGGAATTACTAATAATACGTTATTGTTATTGAATAAGCGAACTCACTCATAATATCCTTATTTATGTTTTATTTTACACGGTTTCACATTTCGAACTTTGTTATTAAATAAAACCACCTTTATTCACACTTAAATGTTTTCTTTATCATACAAATTTGATCATAATTGAGGTACAAGACTCACTTGCGTATGATATAGTGGAAACTGGCTATTAAACATGCAAATTGAAGGAGAGGACATTTTGGCAACAATCTTCCATACCACCTCCCCACGTACTGAAGTAAACTAAAAGGGAGGTAATTAGCTATTCGTTATTTTTTGATGCTAGTGTGTTTCAATCGGAAATTCGCGCTCCGCATGCCATCTGGCATGTGAGAGAGCACACTTTTGATTTGAAACTAATAAATATAGATGAGACTGTGATGTTAAAAATTTGATTTTTACTAATTTAATTAAAGTATCATTTTTAAAATGTATTTTTGTTTATTCCGGGCTGTATGCTACTCTGTAGCGTTACACCTGTTACTCTTAGAAGATGATTCCTACTGAGCTTCAGCAGTTTCTCAGTTTTTTTTTATAGTCTTCTAATAAAGGTCTTTCCATACATTTGCCTGGTCATATTATTCCTGTGTTCTTTGTGTTTGTTTTGGCCTAACGTCGTACCTGCACTCATGTTATGATTTTAGATACTCTTAGAAGAGATGTTGAACTTATATATGAAACCGATGATTCCATTCTACAATGGGAAAATGGTTGGTTTAATCCAACATAAAATTGGTAAACCAACCATTTTTATGTTAGCCCAAAACAAAATAATGTTAAAGAAATCCGCTATTGTGTTTGAATAAAATATACATGTTGGGTTAACATTCTTGTTTTGGATTAACGATATTTAGTGATGATTTATGCGTGACCACTTTGCGTATGTTCTTTTAAAATAAAGTTCAATGTTATAACTCAAACATATAAATTTGCGTTGTTTTAATACATAGAAAGTGTCGAAACAATTTTAATTCATTTTCACGTAACCATAAACCACAGTTAAATGAAAAATTTTACTGGTAAATTTCAATATGCTCTGTGGATGTTCTTGAGCAATCACATATCGTACGTCCGAGAGCAATTTGCAATTGCCGTGTCAACCCTGGACGAAAATTGAAATAATGTAGACGGTGGGTAAAATGGCAGATAAACTTTTGCATGCAGAATTGTCCAAGCAAATTTCCAACTACCCAAGTGTCATACTTATTGGTGAATCATATTCTGATCTGATGTGTAAACATATTGCATTTATAGTGTTGCGTGGGATATGCAAAATAAGAACAGGTAATTTATTAAAACTGTAAACTGTTAGGTACCTATGCATCTTATTTATTAGCTTCAGTATTGAAATAAATGTATTTTCTTATTAAAATAGTTGTTTGTTTTACAATTACGTAATTGCTGTAACTCTTCTATTAATACTTAATTATTTCCTAAACTACTGATACGTTAATAAAATAATGCAATGATTGCGATCACATCCCTGCATATAGCATACACTCAGAAAAGTAAAGATGTTAATGTTAACAAAATACCCCTTATTGATTTTTTTTTGTTATTACGACGAAATTTCAACTTAAACCAAATCAATTTCTCAGGTTCCATAAAAAAAAGATTTAGTCTGAATGTATTGAGTTAAGTTATACTCGTAGTTTCAACTTGTTCTAATTAACAATGAAAATGGTTTCTTTAATATTGCTAGAAAGTAAACATGTTTTCTGCTCCATTCAATTAAAAATGCGGTTAGATAAACGAACCTGAAGCATTAAATAAAATTACATTTTGAGTTGTAGAACTTGAAGAATATCAGTACGATAGTAGCATCACAACTATGTTGTAGTAGTTTTCTCCCTATACCGTACAGCAAATACGTTAGGTACTTATATATATATATTACAGAAACTGTCACATAGATGGCGCTTCTTCTATTTCATTCCAGTAACATAACGTATTGAGCATAAATAGCAAGATAAATGCGATTATTAAACATTAATCTGGTATATTTATCAAATAAACATCTAATAGGAGCGGTGTTCACGGAAAGCAACATTTTTTGGATCAATTACATAAAATTATAGTTCTTCAAAACTATAATTTTTGCACAACACATAAAAATGTTTATTATTTACACAACATACATTGTTGTATTAATATAAACCAACATAATAAATGCCCATTACAATAAGAGGTTTTGAAACTCTTTGTCTGTTGAGTCAAACAAAAATAACGTTATTTCAAACAAATTATATACTACAGCCAACACAGTGTTGGTCTGTTTTTGAAACATGAAGTTGGTGCCGTGAAAGCATATTGTGTGTTGACATTACTCATCATTTTGTGTTCTTGTTACTTAATTTAGTGTCCAACCAACATTTCATGCTAACACTGTCTTATGGGTTGAATAAATTCAATTGTTGTGTTGTTTATAGACAACCCAAAAAGTGTGTTAAATTAACGCATTTTGCGTTGTCTAAACACATTTTTTTTTCTCAGTGTAGCTAACTGATAGGCTTTTTGTTTCCTTCGATTACCGAATATCCGGACACCCACTGTAAAGTGACTTTATTGCGGTCACGCTATTATGTTCTCGAATACATTCCCAAGCCAGTCTTGATTGTATCTTAGAGTTTACTAGAGCCCTCAATATCGCCCGGTTGTTTGCTGCGATATAGATCCGCTTATTTTTATAAACCCTCTGATTTTTTATGTTTCTTTTATGTTCTTACTTCACTGCAGATTCCAGATCCAGTCCTGTTTTTGGTTTTTGATCATTCTGTAAACCAGATCAATTTCCAAACTTCCTTATAGTTGGATTGATTGCGGCCTATCCGATCTATAATTTCCATCTCCAGATTTCTATCAAAAAGATATGTTGTAATCATGTGGCTTGATTCAATTCCGAAAGGTTGCCTTCCACATGATGATGGACATTATTATTTTGTCTTAATCCTATCTATCTGCTACTTGGTAATTTTTGCAATCTGAAGAGGACTTATTCTTGCTTTTCCCCTTATCACCAAATGGAGGGGAAGGAGGTCTAGGAAGCATTCCGGCTCAGTTTTTCCAGTGTTCTCATTTTTTTTATATATAGCCTATTTTTTTTTTCCAAACGGTCTAAGTAAGAAATAAATTTAATGGCCTACTTATGTACAAGGTATCCCATAAACGAAAAAGTTATTATTCCTCATAAACCTATGGATCACTCAGAGTACGTAAAAAATTAACTTAATAAATAAGCTTTGCCATAGAGAACAATGTACGCTCTACAAATCGATTTTGCATTTACTTGACACACTTTTTTTCTCAGTGTATTTGTTATTCAAATAAAATAAATTAATATGGATTAAAAATATGTCATAGTCAAAAATATACTTTATTGTCCACCTGTATGATGTAAGCCGACATAATAGACAAACAAAAAAAAAGTGCCCTAGTTTGCGCACCATATATTTGCATGTATAATAAACAGGAAAAATGTAGCCGAAGTAAGTAAAACTGTCTATCGATTATATAAAACGCTACATAAATAAACCTCTAGGTGACTTGAGATGCATATATGTACAGCCCATGTTGATGTTTCCTTTTTTCTTTCTTTGTTAACCTATTCTTTTGGTAATCTTTTCCTTTTTTTTCTTTTAGAAATGTAAGTCGGAAGACTAATTTACACATTTTCTTTTTGGAATGTATTTAATGCAAGTGACGCGACGTTTTGTGGAAAAAAAAAACATAACGCATGAAACTTTTGCCTGTCTCCCATATTTAGCCAATTAAGTTCTTTAAATTTATAACTAATATAATCATATTTTTTGATACAAAATATCAAACGCATACACGAATTTTGAAACCTTTGGGGACGGTATTCGTCAGTAGAACCTAACGCCAATCCGAAAACAACATCGCAGTAATTAGCTTGACATAGTACCAGCGAATTGATTAACATTGTTTTAATTTTCTTACTAAGGACATGCTTTTGCTGGTAAATAATGATCAACGCCTCGTAGCCTTTTTGAATGCATCTCCATCAAAACAATTTTCAACAAATAAGAACAATGAACCTTTTTGTCAAATATCATCACACTAGATGTGATCACACGGCACCTCACACTCAACAGGCAAAGAACGACGAAACTTCACCAGACAGCCGTACAGCTTGAAATCTATCATGTAAATAATTGTAAAAAAGTGTAATAGCATTTTTACCAAACCCTGTGTAATGCAACATAGACTGGAGCAGATTGGGGAATAGGATGGCATCCATCCTCTCTCAAATTGCGTAGCACTGTGCAACTCAAGGGCCTTGCACCTGGGAGCACGTGAAATCGAAGAGGGAGACTTAACTAACCTGGGGCCTTCTGATATCCTACACTTTCTAGGAATAGAACTGGAAGGCCAGCTGTAAGACAGCAAGAACAGGGGACACAATACATCTTTTAGGTCGCAGTGTAATATCACCCTTGCAATATATACATACATACATACATACATACAACATTAGAACTATAAAAGTCAATCAAATGAATATCCGGTGATAATGAATTTTTAGATGAATTAACAAAATGTAAATTAATTGTTTCAACATCAGGAAGATGTGCAGGAACCGTACGTGATTTATTTTTCAGAACATTCAAATTACGCAAATTCTTCCATACCGGATGGTCACTTGTATCTTTAATTAAAAAATGTCTATAAAAAAATTGTTTTTCCTCTCTGCATAACTTTGTAGTAAATTTCTTAAGGATTTGCAATCCTCAAAGTCAAGCGCATCTTTTGTACGTTTATACTTTGAGAGAGTCTGATCTCGCAGAGTTATAATACTTTTCAAGTTATTTAGTAAGGCATGGCTGTCCTTTCATAAAAGGGCGCCTTATAAAAGGACAGTATAAATCCAGCAAATACAGTCATGTATCATTTAAGTAGCCAACCATGTCATCTACATTAGTCATGTCATAAATAATACCCCTCGGTATACTACTGATATGTGACTGAAAAGAATTGTAATCAAAATTATGGAATTCACGATACGTTGGATAGTTGGCGTCAGATACAATTCGAATTGCAATCAAACAATAAATTATGGTCAAATAAATCGGTAGTGTCCAAGATGCCGTAATCAGTAATCAAATCAACATTAGTGACTGCAATAACATCTAAAAGAGTAAAAGTGGTGTGTGTACTTCTTGTTGGTGTATTTATAATTTGCGATAGATTGAAACATTCAAAAACATTATTGAGAAGAGTAGTATAAGAACTTGGTCTATTTAAGATAGATTAAATTCGGCCAAAGCAAAAAGTTTCAATAAACTGTTTTTTTTTTCTTGTAAAAATTTTATTAAAATAAATTCGAAAAACTGCAAAAATATGATTGTGAAGAGAAAAAAGTGCTCCATCGAATGGTAGAGTAGAATGCACAAGGTCCCTTTTTAAAAAAAAATAAAAGGACAAGCATAACAACAAATAAAAGTACTTTGAAATCTAGGGAAACTTTTTTTTAATTGTCTGAAATGAATAGTAATGGAAATAAATCTCCGCCTCCACACTTTTAATTAACACATATATAAGATGTATGTAAAGTATTATGCTAAGTAAAAGATCGTGCAAATAGTAACACCTACAGAGTACGTGTAAAATATAGCACTAATTGGAATAACGTGAAAAAAGTATTATATTTAGAATTTGGTTTATTGTAACCCATTTCTTGTTATTTGTTCATTTCCTTTGTGCAACTACTCTAATACAGATAAATATCACTTCCGAACGTTCCAATGGTGATAACGACGTTTTGTGGTCACCTCTTAATCTAAGCGACTTAATTGTCTACTAATCTTTTTGACTTGTTCTTTAATTCAATTTCTTGTGAAACATAACACTAAAATGATCACGAACTTGATGGTCACACGCTGTGGATATACACTGGATTAATGTTAATTTGTTTAATTCTTGGCAAAACTTGCTTTTATACTAGCTGTAAGTAGTTAGATGGTGTTAGAGTTCCACCCATAAATAACGAGAAGTATGCATTTATTTATTCGCTAGAGCTGCTAGCTGGGTTCGGATAATTTTTGTATGGGGATAATTAACTATACGAATCTCGATGCAATCCAGATCCTTATTCGAAACCTGATCCAGATATTTACACAGTAGATATCTGAACCTCAGTTTTATGGAAGAGTATTTTTCATGGACAATGAATAAAATAAATAATACGAATAGTTATAAATTGTATAATACTACATATACTTTAATTGTATTAAGAGTGAACGAGCTGATCGAGTCACCAATAGGTAGACGCACTCCCTCACATCTCTATTCCAGTATATAGCCCCACAAAAAGGCTTCTATTAATAGTAACATAAGTGCGTTGTGGCATCTTTTGTATGAAAAGTATAAATCGTGAAGTAAGAAAGGACTTTTTAGATCATAATAGCGATATTTTCCAAACGGTTCCGCTATAATTTCGCATGTTCGGAAACATTTCTTTCCGAATTTAGCTTAGCAATTCCTCTGTTCTTACTCATCTTCTTTCCTTTACTAAACAGTCACTATTGTTCGATTATCAAACGTATTTATTATTCTATTGAATAGTTAACAATACTCTATATATTTCGCAATAGGTACCAATAATAATTTAATTTGCTTTTATGACCGGAGACAACTAATAATATAGATCACTATGTTTTGCTTATTGTAACATGAATGGGATTTGGAGGCATCTACCAATAAGTAGAGAACTAAATGCTAAAACGTGCGAAATTTAAATTTCCTTAACAGCACAATTAATTAAGTGTTATACCAGACTAAAATACACTTGTTTCAAATTAAATACGAACGAAAATGTAATGCCATACTACTACACGATTATGAATACGCTAACATGAACTTTATAGGCAAAACGAACAAACAAATAACTTCTCAATAATTTCGTCTCAAAATAGAGTACTAAATACCAAACGTTAACCGGCTATTTGGGGACTCACATGACGTATCCACTTTGGCATTTCAATTAATCAAACCGATCAACACATCAACAAATGCCAAACCTCTAATCGTTCAACAATCCCTAAATTTTGCTATACTGGCGCCCCTAAGGAATGGTCGGACGCTAAATACATTATTCCAATTAGGGATATTACGATATTACCCCAGGGTTATGACATACTTAAATATCTATACCTGCTACAACAGCCAACTATTGATTATAAACGTTAATTTTTTTTTATATTTCCTTAACTAAGACAATACATGTTTTGTTTAATGAATTAGGCTATATCACTTGTATGTTTCCAAGCTATAGCGTCTTTACAAAGAAAAATCGAATCCATACTCATCTAATATTTTTCTCTCAACCCCTATCTGCCAAATTTGTCATAATTATAATGCTAACAAAGCAGATTTAAATACGAAAAGCGTTTATTACGAAGACAAAAGAATATTCGATTCGTTCTTTAGAATAAGAGGGGTAAATGGCGACAAGATTAATTACAAAAATTCTAGTGGCTTCGTGAAAATTTTGTGAAAAGTTGTGTATCTTCAGGAATTATTCATTCATAAAGTGAAAAAGAAATGAAAAAGCATACGATATACACCCAGTAAGGACAACGGTAGAGTCATCTGGGTTTCAATTTCTAAGCCTAACTTTACTTCAAACAACAGCTTTCCAATACGGTAGTTTGTTATTGTTTACATTGGTATCTACATACATTAGTTTACTCATCGGTTCAGCCTACACGATGTACTTGTTTTATTTATTTATTTTACGTATTTTATTAATTTTTAAATGACCCATACAGTTTTAAAAACAATTAATGAACCCTGATAGGGTGCATTATTTGTGTAAAAGGTAAGGTTAGTGGCCATAATATTTACACACTTTGTTATATATTATATTGCTTGAGTGAAATAACCGTGAAGGAAGACGCCAATGGGCATCAGGGTATTGTGCCATTTGCTCTTGCAAGGTAAATTCTGATGCTAAGGATGGTCACAGTTTCTTTGGATTTCCGAAATTTATTTTTGTAATCAAATTTCAAGAATGAGCAATTGAGAGATCTACAACAGGACAAGAATTAAGAAAGTGCATGAATAAGAAGAATTATTGTCGTTGTGCAAAGTTTCCTAGGTCTTATTAAATCAATTTATTTGTTAGATACTCATTTTAAACCTTATCGCTCTTTATCACAATAACTAACCAAATGCATTTCATTTTATGTTCACTTTTTAAAATAATGTAATGTTGTAATACTATATATAAGTTTCTATCCTCACATTTCACATTTATTCACATTATAGACAACTGGATATTATTTAGTGTACGTCTGAAACTTCTATCTGCGGACATCATTATTGACAAACCATTGCAGGGTCAGATGTTAGAAATAAATTAGTTAGAATAAAAAGGAACAGTCTTTGTACTTCACGGAACGATATAATCACAATCTTTAACCCAAATTATAAGTTATTTAATTATAAGGTGTGTGTTCGTGTCAGAAATTTGAAAGTCTACAATAAAACCCTTCCATCGAAATCATTGAATTTTTATTAATTTATTTGAGAAAGAACTACAACGTATTATTCCTGGAAGAATATTTTACGCTCTAAAATATATAAATAGATATTTAGTTTCACAAAAACGAAATAATATAAACTCAATTAACTTGCAAATATCACTTAATCAAATATTATTTTACTAGAATCGTGTTTATTTTTATCAAGAATATAATATTTCTGTTTAGATATGTTTGAAATAATGAAATTAGAATAAAAGACGCATAAATTTGTGGACTTTTCTGATCTATTCTCCTACTTTCTTTAAAATAGATAGGTTAAAAAATCCCGGCAACAGCTTTACAAGATGGCAGCTGGGCTTGAAAGTCGTTGAAAGCGGCCCACAAAAAAAAACAAAAGATTTAATGAGGTTGTCTTACTGCTTATACTATAGAAAATAAAGCAAGCTAAAATTCGTCTGAGTAAAAACTATTGTCAGTCAACCGGTATTATCATAACGGGTTAACCGGTCACATCGGTTAACCGAGTGCGAAGGTTAACCAGTTACGGTGATCGAGTCAAAAATATAGTAGACATGTTTTCTAACTGCATCGTGTAAGTTATAAGTACATAACATACATATGTACTGCTGTGTATTGACTGAATTAATTGAAAACACAAAATGAATTTAACAAGGAAAAAGAAAAATTAAATAGCTAGCTCAACGGATAAAATTTTAAAGGGCGAAAAGAACTATTAACCTCAGAGTTACCCTCGCGAATTAAAACTTGAATCTAACCACGAAAAGTAAATTGTGAGTGAATGAAATCTGACTTTCTTAATTACCCGAAAAATTGAAAAGGTTTAAAATAAACTAAAAGAACAGAATTTTTAACCCAAAGATGCTAATTAACAATCAAATTTATTATTCAAAATGGGTTAAATTACAACTTGTGTAGAAAAAAAACCGTGAACTGCAGGTTCTGGCCTAAAATAAAAACTGCACTTGATTGTAAATTAAAATAGGACAATGCTATTTCCTATGCAAAGCAAAATATTTTTTGTTCAGGAAGATTTTCCAAAATCTTACAAATTCAATCCACGTGGTTTCAAATTAAAATATACTAAACGTGGGCAGTTTCTAGAAATTTACACAAAAGAAAAACTAAATGCAAGCACAAAGCTTCTACTCATTCAAACCGAGGTGATTGATAAATAAAAATGAAACAGCAAAATTGAAAAACTAAAAATTAACTCTTTAAACTATAATGAGAGAATCAAAACTAAAAAATATCTTCCCGAACAAAAATAATAAATGATCTTATATCTATAATGTGCACACTTCAATATATTAACAATTATTATAATATGAATTCCTTGATGGACTAAATAAAAGACAAATAGAGAATTAATTTACGATATCAAAAGAATTACAAAATGGCAACCAAAATTTAAAAATACGTCTACTCACGTCAATAGTCGACAAGGAAAGTCCTTAACAAATACTCTCAAATTGTTTTTCTTAAAAAATCCCTCTCTCAAAATCTTATAACGCAGCCGTAAACAACTCAACGACAAAATCTAATAGAATCCGCATTAACTCTGCATGCAAACAATAGACATCTAAATGAACGGAATTAATTTAAAAAAACTTAACACTTAATTAAATAAATCATACAATCAACTCTTTAACTAAATTTTAAATGAAATAAACATAAAATTGTGAAAAATTCTCTAAATTGAGTCAGCTCGGAAGAAGGTAAACAAATCGAAATATGCAACTCAAAATACACTCAGCGGATAGTGGGTAAACTAACCATAGCATCACGTATACGTTTTCGAAGAATATTTATGAATATTTATATGACGATGTGTACTACCCGTATGTGTAACTGCGCACAGGTGTTGTAGGTAGTACCGTAGTTACCGCAGCATCGCATGATTAGTAGCTGGCATCGTCAGGAACAGTTAGAAAAACTTATATACCAAACTTCTTTTTTGCTCTAGCTTTGTTTTATTTACGCGTAGATAACATTTACTACCTTATATTTGACGTGTCGAAATAAAGTCCTTAAACAGTTTCAAAAATGCCTGCGCAATTTTTTACTTAAATGAAAAAAAAGTGTAAGTACACCTTATTTTTGCCAGTTATTCTTTTGCCAATTTTATGACTGTATTGGGTGATACTTTTGCAATTTATGAAATATATCTACTACAAATATTTTATGGCATTCCGTCAATAACTGTTTGACTGACAAGACATGGAACTGCAAAGTAAATAATTTAGGCGTAAATGAATTTGAATAGACTTTTTAGACAATAGAAATAAATACGATAGCATAGGAATATAAATTACGTTATAGGAAAATCATGCCACTAAGTGATAATCAACAAGTAATACCGCAGACAATTATTGTAGCCATGAATGATTATCTACGAGTAAGTATTTTACCTACTCGCATTGTTGGGTAAGGTACGGTAAGTTCGATTATTGACAGAATACATCTTTATTTACTTGCGAGGTGTCGAGTACATTTATAACGTCTGGATTTTGTTTCAATCAATAAGTTGTGCTTCAAACTACTTATCGCTAACAAGTAGCTATTTAAATATTGGAAGGGAAATGTGTTTGTGATACACTATCTTAGAGCTCGTTATAACAATGCGTATCAAAGAAAGGCAAACGGGAATTTAGAAAATCGTTAATAAATTAAAAAGTACGGCTAAATAAGAGAATTAACACTAAGAAAAGTGGGAGATCAAGTTATTGGGGATGCAGCTGAACAGAGTATACAGTCAAAAACTCCTTTATTAAATATCTAAGATTTCTTCAGCAGCCTTGGCTTCATAGCAGAATATCTATTAACAATCAGGCAACAATAAAATATACAACTAATTAAAGTAAAATACTTACTAATTAGAGTTAAATTATAGTGGCAGTAGCAGATGAAAACATGAAGTTAAATTTAACGTTGACAAAATGCTTGTTTTTTATCTTTTCAACGTTAAAGTATATTTTAATCATTTTATCAACGTTAAATTTAACTTCATGTTCTCGCCTGTTACTGCCACTCTAATTCAACTCTAATTAGTAAGTATTTACTTTAATTAGTTGTATATTTTATTGTTGTCTAATTGTTAATAGATATTCTCTGATGAAGCCAAGGATGTTGGCGAAAGCTTAGATATTTAATAAAGGACAACCTGATCTCCCAACAAGTTCAGCTGGTACTTCTTTCAACTAAGAAAAGTTTTTTATACGTAAATGCAGGTGTACCTATAAAGTCTTACATAAGCTGGTACGAGAAGCGCAATTTAATGTAAATTCAAGTAATTTAAAATTATTGATATGCTGAAAATAACAAAAAATACTGTTGTATTTAAATTTAAGCTCTCAAAATATGTTTAAGGGTGAAGCAAGTTACAGATAATGGCGATTATTCGACCAAAGCGGATAATCGGTCAGACGGTTAATTGGTCACGACGGTTAACCTAGTCACGCCGGTTATGTACATATGGTTAACCGGTTATGAAATCTGTCCGGTATCACAGCGCACCAGTAAGAACAATGTTCGCAAATTAACAGGAATACTTTCAGGCCATTGTAAACTGAAAGGACATCTGAGCAAGCCTGGTTTCGCAAAGGAATCTGAATGTAGATTTTGTAGGGAATAGGATAAAACGCCCATTCATCTCTTCTTAAATTGCGCAACACTGAGCAACTCAAGGGCGTTGCACCTGGGACCATGTAAAATCCAAGAGGGAGACTTAACTAACCAGGGTCTTCTGATATCCTACACTTTCTAAAAGGAATAGGATTGGAAGACCAGCTGTAAAACAGCAAAATAGAGGACACAATAGATCTCTTAGGTCGCAGTGTAACATTACTCTCACATACATACTGCTTACACTGTCACCAAAAGAGTAGATGTTCCGCCTGTCTTAGTCTTTTTAACAATTTTTAAGTACTCTCATGGCAGCAAACTACAGTTAAATATCGTAAGAAAAAGCAAAGTGATCCGTTTAGCCTTTACGTTCACTTCATCTGTCTGCACTATCACATAACCATAAGCCAATTACTTTACCACACGCATTTACATTATTAGATTTACATACCTGTGGTTTTCTGTATATTCATAGATATTTAGGTAGTCCGTAGGGGAAACACATATAGGTTTCCGTTTAAATGTGCTACGCCCACTATCTCTGCGTTAATAGCTATTTATGTACCTATTATATAAAACATAAAATATCCATAAAATTAAACGTGAATGAGAAGTATATACATAATATTTTAATGTAAAAATTATTATGAAATAAAATGATATCAAATATGCCTGAAAGATCTATACAAAAAGGAGATTATGACGCCAAAATAGGTTTCCTGTCGATTTATGAAGCATCAAATATTTGATTTGAGTATAAAGTTATATTTAGTACCACAATGTTTCCTCCAATTTAGATGACAATAATAATTTTTAGTGCAGCAGTAAACTTTTTTATAATCTATAAAATACTGAATATATCAGCAAAGTTCTAAATCTAATTTGTTAGACCATCTCACATATACCTGCCATAATGGTGAAATTAAAATTAATTACTACTAAATTCCTAGCAAGTGTAGCTTAAATATGTTAGGCTATATGTATGTTTTGAAAGGTATTTATATGAAGTAATATTATATTATATTTACAATTACCTCTATAATGAATTACAAACGTTCATTAGATTAATATGTAGGCTGAGAAGACAAAATTTAATGAATCTAAAACAGGTCTCTGTAAACTTCTTGTGTAGCTAAGAGGTAATCCGTCAGTCAAAGTTGTAATGTTTTGCATATGTGACAATGGCTTTAAGTCACATTAAAATAATTGTTATTCGTAGTTATAAAAACATTAAGATGTAATATTGGTATGGTTCGTTTATCTTATGCCTAATTTATCCAGAGTATGATGATTGCAACCAATATATCAATAGCACTATTGAATTATTTTCACTCCATATTCGACAGATCAAAATGCGCTAACATAAATTTTTCAAAATAGGTTTTTCCAAAAAGCTGATTCCCAGTGCTTAAAATCATCAAAATTAGATTTACAAAAATATACGTACTTTTCCATCTAATATATGACTACGGAGAAACCGGCGTAATTCATAGAAAGTGACAATACAAATTGATTAATTGCAAATATTCAGTAAATGTTGCCGTCCGAATTAGGTACATCAAAATTATTATTATTAAATATTTGGTATTGATACCATATTCACAATCAGAACACAAAACATGTTTCTGTTGTTTTAGTCACAGTATACCTAGGAAGTATCAATAGCGTCACTGCGGTGTTTATACATTGGTTTTTGAAACTTCGAACCGATGACCTTGGGTTTCCTTTTGACGGGAAATTCAAACCATCTGTATTACGTAATATACAAAAGTTTTATAAAATACTAGTGTATTTTTTATGAATGATGTGAAAATGATATATTTGAAAGTAGAATATTTCCTTCTAAATAACTCAGCGCGAAATAATCATTTAGAGGGATAAGCAATACACTACTTGTAAATCTGCGTTTTCTAATTTGATGTTACCATAAAGCTATAAACACGCTCAACCAAATGCGTTTATGGATTATAAAAACGATAGTGCGTTAATAGAACTTGTACCGGAATATCTTAAGTCTAAAAAGGAAGGCTAATGTACAAATTAAAAAAAAAAATAACACAAGAAATTCGTTTTTCTTAAGGCCTTTCTGTACTTGCCCTTTGTAAAACTCGTTTTCAAACTGAGATTCCTCTGATAAAACTCTTACGCATTAGGAACAGTAGCTCCCCAGCCGAGTGGTTGGTCATTCTGTATGTGTTAATTATAAGATAACACTCATATTAAAGCTGCTTTGGAAGAACATTCATTCTCCTGAGCAAAGGGATTGTCGGTATTACAGGTGGCAAAACACGACCCCGCAAGCCATTTATAAACATGCAATCTTGGAAAAGAACACTGCAAATTCTATAATTTCGAGGATTTGTTGATTTATAGCAGTGCGTTTAGCAGCTAATACCTAGCTCTAGATTATTGAACAATATTTATTAAGGCTTGTAAGGCGTTTCTTATCTGCAACATTTGGATATCTAAGAAATGTAAATCAGTGAATCCATAATAACCATTTTTACAATTTTTAACGAAAAAACGAATACCAGACATCGTCAACGACAGCAAAAATTGATCAAAAAAATGCTAACTTGTATACTTACTTAACTAATAATACTGCCCCTATATAGGGGCAATGCGCACTACGCCGACGGCGGCAATGGAAGCCCTCCTGTGTGTCCCTCCCCTGGATGTGTTCGTGGAGGAGACTGCTTTTAGAGCGGCTTAAAGGTTGCGGTCCCGGGGTCTTCTGATCGGGAGTGGGGGGTCGGGACCACACGTGCGCATCATCCATGAGGGCGTCGCTAAAGCGCCTCTTCTTGTTGCCGCGAAGGACTGTGGTGCCTCCCGTGTTGCTTTCGGCAGACACTACCGCGTTCATGTCGACCCCTTGTCGGAATCACTGCCTTCGATTGCTGTCTATCAGGACGGATCAAAGACAAAAACAGGGACAGGTGCGGAGTTTTCTCTCCAGACCTCAAGCTCAACTTAGAGTTGGCACTAGGTAGGGTCGCTACGGTTTTCCAAGCGGAAGTTTTGGCGATCCTGCATGCTGCCGAAGAAATTTTAGCAAAGGGCATTAAGGGACGACGCATTGTCCTTTACAGTGATAGTCAAGCTGCCCTTAAAGCCCTTAGTAGTTATAAGATCGCTTCGGGCCTAGTACTTCAGTGTCATAGTGCCTTGGAGGCGATCGCCATTGATAATGACTTGGTACTCAGATGGGTTAAAGGTCATAAAGGTAATCTGGGAAACGAGGCTGCCGATAGGTTGGCTAGACGGGGTTCGTGTTCTCCTTACGTGGGACCGGAGCCTGTTCTTCCCATTTCTTCGGCTACACTCAATACCCTAATAAACCCGTGGACCACTACTCTACACGAAGAGAGATGGGCATCCATAACCACCTGCTGTCAGGCGCGCAAAGCCATACCCAGGCTGTCGCCTAGGACAGCGAGATACTGTCTGCAGCTTTCTCGCAGTAAACTACGTCAAGTTGTAGGGCTATTGACTGGCCACTGCAAACTTAATAAACACATGCACCGCATGGGACTGACTAGCAGCCCACTCTGCCGTGCATGTTACCTAGAGGACGAGACACCGGAGCACATTTTATGTGACTGTCCGGCGCTTGCCCAACTTAGAGGTTCCATCCTGGGGGAGTTCTGGCCCAGTATGGCCAGCTTTGGTGGCGCCTCGCATGCTGCGCTGCTCGAGTTCATCCTTCGTTTGGGTTGGCTCGAGTAGGCTGCGGGTGAGTGACGCCGCCTAGGGAAGGTAGCACAATGGGCCCGGTTAGAGTGGCCTAAGTGCGCGTGGCTAGCCACCCTTCCCAACCAACAATCCAGAAATCCAGAAACTAATAATACTGATCCTACCTATGCTGTGGTTTAGTTGTAAACAGTTGACAAAAGAGAATCATTACAAGATTGACAGAGCGTCTTTTTTCGAATTATTTGTGAATTCTATTATAAAGTTAAGACAATTTACCTATTAAAGATGTTATCGTTAACAGTGATTGTATTGTTGTTTCATTTAACATATGTTAGGCTACTGTCGAGAAAATTCATTCTAATCATAATGGAATAGATTATTATTGTTTAAATATAGCTAAACGCAAGCCTTCACACATTATGAAACATTATTAAATAATAACCTGTACGCCTTTACGAACAAAGACACTATGAATTGGGAGCAAACAAAACAATATTTTGCCCAGTACAGGTATTGAGTGCTTTTCTTTGGCTGTGATTCTAAGCGCGGTATAAAAAATCATACGGCTTGAAGCATACGGAAGTACGTAAGTCATTGCGGAGCAAAAGTTGCGCCACATGTATAATTATTATTATATCATGGTCAGACAAATCGACAAATTGATTTCAGCCGTGTAGGTTTTATTAATGGAGAAGGTAGGTTTAGAAATTCTGAATGGGACTACGAAACATATTTTAAAAGTGTTAAGGTGTTTTTAAGATTCGATTTTCTAGAGAAAACGACAAAAATACTTGGTAAACACACATGAAATTCGCTAAAATTGTAGAAACAAACGTAAGCGCTACTAGATGGCGACAAGTTGGATAAAATAAACGTTGACCTAAACAGCTTTTTTTTTGCAATTTTTCATTTGAAAATGGCTTCTAAATTTGTCCACATTAATTTTTTTGCGGCGGTATTATTTGAGTTAGCAATAAACGAGGTAATAAATCACTGCAAGCTGAGCTGGAACTGATTGAATACTTTGTAAAATTAATAAAATGGGGCGAAGTTGGGCCGAGATTCGCCCCACCACTCAATATTGTCACGAGTCGTCACTAGAATGAGTATAGATAATAAATGACAAATGCAAAACAATTACAATCAAAAATTGATTAAACTAAACGACAGGTACTAATTAAATAAATCGATACAAATATTACTAAGGTTATCAATCTCCTTTCTGAATGTGATGGACTCAACAAAGTTATTAATACACATTTCCAAAAACTCCAAAGTCTTTCTATTGGATTCAGTAACCAAAACTTTAACACTGTCAAAATTAAAAGTATGGTCAGTTTCATTACAATGACTGCTATGGCCTTTGCCGGTGAATTTATTACGTACATTACTTTTATGGACATTATTTCGATTTTTTAACTTCTGTGAAGTTTGAACAATGCACCTAACAGCTGTCACAGTCCATTCATTGAATGTGATAGATAACATTAAACTTATCCAGATGCTTTGTATTATATTTAAGTTTGGAGTAAAACGTATAGATGTTTCTAAAGGGTACGAAGCTGTATTTGTGGAGCTGCATAGGCTATAGAAAATATTTGCTCCTTAGATGTAAAATGATAAATGATTTCTTCCGACGGCATTGTTCTTTTTATTCGGCGCGACAGCAATATGAAACACAACAAAAGGACTTCTTTATTCTCTTTCTGCGCTACCGTTTTGTTATGTTTATTTTTAACGATTTTTTGCGTTACCGTTTTTTTATGTTAATTTTTAACGATTTGTAAATAATAACACACAAATTGTGTACGAGATTTAACCAATGATTTAACCTTTTCATATACACTCTTCCATATTGTAATGTTATTGATGAGCTAAATTACAAATGCACCGTATTTGAATAAAGATATAAATGTATTAGACTTTTTAACTTATTCATAAACGAAAATTCAAACTTTTCCAATTAACCCAAAATTTCTCTCTGCCGATGTCGTATTCCCAATCTAATTATTGTTTGCATACATATTAATATGTATGTCCTTACATATACTTCAAGAGTAAATTCCATGACACCCTTTAGAATCCCTAATATTCTAATTTCTTATTAGAGTTTCTTTTCCAGCTTTGAAGTGAAATATTTAACACGCAATTTTATAATTCGTGACAGAAATGTTTAGCTGTTTCAAGGTAATAATTGATAAAAATTTTAACTAGAATGAACAATAGATTGACACAATAGTAGATATGCTAGGAGAGTTCGGGGCCAAAATCCCATAAGGTTTACATAGGCGGTCTTAATTTACATGTTATTCCCTCCACTCCTACCTTTCGTCTTGACTACGTCATGTGACTGGCCGATGAAGGTGACAGCTTCGAATCGCTCGTAATTTGAAACCGATCGGGTACTCGGTGTGACTCTGCGACCCGCGATGGGATTTGTGCTTGTCGGAGGACTCTCACGGCCGATGACGTACATACGGGTAGAGGACCCGCGTGACGTAAGATGAGCAACATGCCGGCAAATATAATCTGCGTACAGTGTTATCCCTGATACAAGTTAGTAAACGTATGTATTGCTATGAAAATAGGGGTATTGAGAAAAATATATAGTAGAGTCATTTAAAATAAGTTTCAAAGCCTAATAAAGGAGTCATTTTAAGTTAACGTGCATACTCAGTTGCCTACTCTACAGATAAATTTTAAATTTGTTAAAAATTTCTATTAAAATAGACTATATTAGTTCGAGATGCTAATTATAGCCTTATATATAATGTAAACCACATTTTATTTGTTAATTCAAGCTTATCTAGTGTTTTTTTTCTTTTTATTATATTTTGCTCTGGGACGATGGTTGTTGGTGAGCTCCTATAAGAATTTTTACGCCACACACTCAAAATACCAAACTTCCACAAAAGTTTACCTAAAAAGTATCGATGTATAATATGCAAATCCATCATTACCTAAATGACCTTCGAGGATTCCCTATGAAATTTCCTGAAAAGAATCCTAAATACCATTTCAAGATGTGATCGTTATCGGAGCCTACCTCAAATACGTCCAATTTGATCCAGAGAGTTCCCTGCCACACCGGAAATTTGAGTGGCCCATTCGTACATACCAAGGTGTTTTCACCGATAATCTACCTAAAAAAACGAATAATTAGTTTTAATTCAATTTTAACCAGTAAATTAGTTTTTTTTTTCATTTATGCTCACGATACGTTTAATTTTGGCGTTAAGTTTGTATGAATCGCCATTATTTTTATTTATTAGGAATTTTAATATTTAGAGGTTGTCTTAAAAATCAACACTAAGATGGTCTATTTATTATAGGAACTACCTATACGTTTGCAAGCAGCTGAGAAGCTAATTTGGTGTGTATCCAGTGCCACCTAGCAGGTAGAAGATCACTGATCACAATATTCACTTATAATATCAGAGAGGTCGCTAGGTTAATTAAAACAGCTAATTTATCGTATTTATTTTTTATTGTTAAAAAAAAGAAAAAAATATATAAATAATAAAGTAATTATAAAGTTAATTAAAATTTTAAATATTAAATCGAATTATTAATGAAAATAGTTAGAATATCGTGTATTACTGAAGTAAAAAAAATTAAATTTCCTGCATTTGTTCTGAAAAACAGACCAGTATATATCTATCAAATACAACTGAATTTTTTAGCCGATACAGCATACCGTTTTGACCTAGTTACACTTATTGCTACGTTTAAGATGCTTAAACTGTTTCAGGAGTTGTTGCTATTAAGCAGTTGCAGGACCTGTTTAAGCTGTTTCAAGGGCTATCTAAACTGTAGTACCTTTGAGTGGAGCATGGGATTTAAGGATACTTTGTTATTATTTCAATTTGTCAATAAATGGTGGTAAATGGTGGCATGTTAATAACTTCTTCCAAAACGTTGAGGCATTCAACAACATCTAATAGAGCCGGTTTATTATGCCTAACTGAACGCTAAGAGAATTTGGTGACCATGCTCACGAAATTGGTGCAGATTTTCCTCTACTTAATAGTGAAAGTTATGAGTGTTAAAGACTGTCTCTATTAATTATGCATTCATCGCTCCAAAGAATATGTCTCAGAAACCCGTCATCATCACGAATTCTATTTAAAGTTGTGTTGCAGTAATTCAGTCGAAAAAGAATATCGTTTTCATAAAGATGTTGAACTTTAGCAACGCGATATGGGTGCAGAATGTTTTCCTTTAAAACTAAATGAATGGTTTTCTAACTTGAGATATTCATTGCAACAACTAACTGTCTAGTGTTAATTGAGGTATAATATACCTTCAATAAGTCTTAAATCTGCTCTCGTATTTGCACAGCCCATTGAATTAGCATTTCCATGATTTGGTATAAACAAACCGGTTTATCGAAGACATTGGTCCAACCTTTAAAACACATTTGCTGTAGGACGCCTCCATTTCCATTACATATCAGCATACTCGACAAATGAAACATCTATATTAAACTAACGAAAGAACAACTAATACGCTCAAACAAACGTGGAAGATTGAAAAAATATTAAAATTAAGAAATAAGGAATTAATTGCTATTTTGAACGACAGAATAACACACGCAACAAAATCGCAAAGACGACACAACTAATAATTCGAATTAAGTCAACTATTTACAATGCTATTTTCAATACTCCATTTTTTATGCATTGTACTACGTTGCCGTATGTATTTTCATCGAAAATACATCAAGTAAGAAATGTTTAAAACAGTATTATGATGCGAAAGAATATTATTTACGGGAAACCTATCTTGAGAATAGTACCACTTCACCCACCTGCTTCTTTTAGCAAGAATAGTTAGATACATTTTTTTTTTAATTTTCTACACTTTGTGTAGACGCAGTATAAAAGATTTTTCGATTAATATAGATTGCTACGAATTTAGCAAAGAAGGTCGTGACGTGCATGTCTTTCGTGAATATCCACTCACCCTGTATAAAATTGATGCAGTTACAGGCAAAGAAATTCTAGTTTTATGCCTGAATTATATTATTTAAATCGTCGGCTTTGATTGCGACGGATTCGGTCTGAGGTAATTTACCACACCAAAAAAAACATTCATCACAGATTAAAATAAAAAAAATAAAATATCCGCTATTTTTGCTTGGGGTTGTTTGCAGTAACACATGGTGATGCAATTTTTAATATTTTTATGAAGATTGCGAGAGGGCGTCATTACAATGAGTAATTTTATAAAGGATATGTTACATATCAAGAGCGCACTTTCGACCTGTCGATTGCCGTAATATTATAAAAGAAGGATTAAAAATATGATTTCTATTAGTTAACAAAGTCGAGAAATACCCATGCTATTCTGCTGAGCGGTTGTGTGATAGATATACACTTCGATTTATCACCTCCAATCCATATGCTATCGCTGTTTAACGGCAATCACTTACCGCTATTCTCTGCCCTTGCCTAACTAATACAAAATGCTATCCCCACATCAATCTTTTCAATTTAAATCAATTCAATGCCCTCATTCCAACTACTACGGGGCGAGGGGAACGATTAGCTAAGCATGCGTAAACAAAGGCGTAAATTCACTTTTAGTTTAGGCGTTACTGGGTATTTGGATATAGTACTCAAATTTTATAACGGTTAGTAAGTTTTGATTGTGGTCAGCAATTTTATAAAATATGAAATATTTATACGCCCGAGGAAAAACTACTTTTCGCGAAACAATTTTACGGTGGCAATTCAGCAGAAGTTACACACCATTTATTCGTAGTAAATCATCCCGAAAGATTAATTCTTAGCGCGATTACTATTCGTAATACAGTCCGACGTTTTGAAATAACGTTTATATTAATACATAACAAAAATCTTTTAGCGAAAAATTTCAAGTGATATCGAAATAAGTTTGTGTATTAGTGGAATGAATCCTAATATGGCAGCTAAACAAATTGCTCGTGGATGTAATAATAGTACAAAAGTTTTAAAGCTTTTACATAAGAATAAATATTGATCGTACAAAATTAACGCACCGCAAGAACTTTTACCCGACGATTATTACTGTCGTATGGAATTTTATGAATTAATTATTAATAAATCGCCCAAACATCAATATTTTTTCCATAATGTACCATTTACCGACAAATAGATACATGCTTTATTTGCTATTGTTAGGTTTATAGAATCAACGTTTGTTATTTTAATTGGTTATTGACTTTTAAAACTCCTTTTCATTCTTTTTTTTCTTTTTATATTGTTTATGAGTTCTTTCACTGAAATTTATAATTTACATTTTCTGATGCTTCTATATAAAACTAAGTATGAATAGAAAAGAAGCATGAATAGATTTTAGTTATCGAATAAGTATTGTCTTATTATTTCCTATTTCACGAATACACATGTAGAGTCTGTTGCAATAGAGAATGGTACGTGCCACTAAAACCTGCGTAGAACCAGACATCAATTACGTCCCGCTGTTGGCTACCACTGTCTGTTACCTAGTAACGAGGCATCGTCTACCAATATTCGTTCATCGCGTATGTGACGTTTACTACCATTCTCTATTACAACGGACTCTAATGTTGGATTTAATGTTACTTTTACAAACTTCATAAATAAAGCGAGAAAAAGAATATCAGGCTCAATTTAATTCGGCTGAACTATAACAATTCGCCGAACGTTAATAAATCTGTGCTGCGACTTCGTGCGTAGCTACACCTACTGTTGAGGCCCTTCCCATTTCCAGTCGCCCAGAATAATCGACAGCTCACAACTTTTCACCCGGTATACATACAATATATCTAACTTACTTTTTTTATCAGATACTGCGATTTATGTCTACTAGAAATATGTAGCGCAAGACCCACCCGTTCTAAATTAGTAGTGAGTATAATTGAAGACTATTGACGATTGTCGCTACTCTATTTCATTCCAGTATTAACAGAACATATTTGGCATAAATAGCACGGCAAATATAATACACTAAAATACAAAATACTAATGGAGTATATTTACCGGATAAACATATAATAGGAGCTGTGATCATTGAATTGAATACACGGAGCAAATGGTTGTCGTTTACAATATCAACCACATGTCCTCCGTATATGATAGATGGAGGCATGATTTTTTGAAAAGATTCATTTTTAATTTCAGTCAAAAACAAACCAGCATTATGCTAAATCAACGGAGTTTGTTTACTTGAAGCGAATATTTCCAGCCATGCACTCAAACAAATGCCTTGTTAAAGATAAGATTAGAGCTCGTTCAAATAAATAGTCATTCAAATGGAATATTCGAAATTTAATAAGTTTAAGTATAAGATATACTTGAATTCACTGATAAGATTTTGTGTAATTTGAATAAAATTTTAGTTATCGTAACTAATTATTAAATTATTTCAGCGAAATTATTTTGTGCTCTGAAATAAAAATGTCTTTGCCACTCCACTGCGCAAACGATTAATTTTATTGAAAGGATTCCATGTGCTCCTTGCTATGATTACAATAACAACCAGTATTGTTAAATTAACTAAATTTTGGTTGGCTCAATACAAGTAAATATCGGATTGAAAATATAATCATCAAAACGGCGACTCGCGCCGCGCCATGGTATGTTGATTTCATCGGATCAACTGGGCAACTGGTGCGCAATCGCTTTGATATAAAATATATACAGACATATACATATATTTTTTGAATGCAAGAAAACCAATGTATAAGTATACTTATCCACCATTTATCAACATTAAACAAAATATTTTTTTAACATACAAACCTTAAACATATACTATAAATTCGGATTGTAGGTGAATGTTTTAATATTCAATGTGCGTATAGGACATAGGTACATAGTACATACATGTCTTTAGGATAATTCGGGATAAAGTTTTGCCAGCGTGAACACATTTCAATCTGAATATTTAAAATTTATGTAGGTATGTGCGTTGGAGTATACATATATTCTGCAGGCGAAAAGCAGTTTTGGCACGTTTCACATCTTTATAGTTAGACTTCTTGCACTATTATTCATGCCCGTGCTTTTCAACGTTCGCTTTTTTGCTGAAAAGTAATTTCTGTTTCAAACGTATGTGTATTTTCTGGAGAATGTCAGGGAGTTAGAAGATTGGAATTGAAGTTTGCGTCATGCGAATAAGTATTCGATTTTATTACTATTTCTTTTTCTATATAGAAAAATAAAGGGTTGCGCATGCATGTCTAGTTAATAGACTATAGCTGCGTAATGGTAAACCTGTTACAGTATTAAAGATAAACGGCCCTCAGGTTTTATTTGAACGAAAATTTAAATTATTCAACTTTCAATTTGTGAAGGTTCGTCCCAAAGAGGGAGCAAGATATGGCTATATCAACAAAATAAACGGGTCTCATTAAACATTTGCATGTTTCCTTCAATTTCCGTTTTCTAACAGCCTCTAAATAATCATTTCGCCTGCAATTTACGCACTCACTCATGTGCCCTTATTTACTAACGCACAAGGGAATACATTTGGTTCTTGTTTTTCGTTCAAATACATTTTAATTACATTCATTGTTAGGACCAAAACGCGTTCGCTTTACTACGTTGAAACTGTCCGCAGGCTTCAATTGCTTTTAAAAGTACTGTTAGCGTTCGATTCAATTAAAGCTTGCAATTACGTTCAATATTTATCTTGCTATATGCAAAATGACTAAACTGAATCTATGTAACAAAATATTAAAATAATACGTCCGTTTACAAGGAGTCCTAACTCACAACTCGTTCATTTATAAATATTTCTTAATAAAATTCGAAATGTATCATTGTATTTATTTACTGTTCGGAGCAAAGTCGATTTTCATATACAAAAGTTTCAGAAGTGAAATTTTTCATCTCGGGCTAAAATTGTATGTACACTAGCGACACTTTCTAATTGTAGATCTACAGAGGAAATAGAGCCCATATCTTTACGTGGATAGTAGACGGATTTATGCAGTAACTGGCCGCTTCGAAATATGTAAACACAGATGTGCGTCTCTCTGTCGGTTATTTTAAAAAGCTTAGACTGGATTTATTAATGTGCGAAGTTGAATGCCATCTCTATGTATTTGTTATCTTTGCGTAGGAATAAATTTATTTGATGTTTTGAAGTATTTCAATAGCTGTAGTGTTATTAAATGGTTTTAAAGGTATTTTCATTTTACAGTTGAACTATGACTAGGAAACTAAACCAAAGGCATGTTAATATATACAAATAAATAGCAATATCAATGGGTTTATTACTTTTATTCATTTTATACGTATGCAAATAATAATGAAACTATCAAAATGGATGGATGAAGACATTTAAAGTATTTAGCTATACTGAATCAGTAAAGCACACCTCCGTTATGAAATGAAACACTTTTTCTCAATATTACTGAACACATGAAAAAGTGTTTCATTCAATCTAGTTAATGCATTAACTAGATTGCGACAGCCCCTATGCAAGATATTAAACAATATAGTAATAAGGATTATTACTACATTCCACTTTTCGTCAAGAGTGGGTGTTGCGCAATTAATTTAATTAAATGCAGAGAAAATTTGTAGTAATTTCGTTATTGACAGAAATGCATGTTTTGTTTTCCCTGCAGCGTTACCCAAATATGCTTATATTTTTAATCTAATTAATGTCATGATGATTCATATCATTTTTTTTAACTCGCTCCGGCCTTCCTTCTTTAACATTAAATAATAAAGGAGATATGGCGAGGATGCATTCAAAACCATGATTTTTATATCAGATTATCAGATATTAGAAGGAAAGCTTCTACACTCGTCAGAAATATTTTTGATTAGTTATAGTAATGGAATGTTTTCCATTAATATTATAATAGCAAGATAAAATAATATTTCGATTAATAAATTCCCTAGTTTCCAAAAGATTTTACCTCAAAAGTCTCACAATAATTTTTTCAAAAGAAATACAAAATTTGAATTAGTGCTAATATTGAACAGTAGAGCTGATAAATAATACAAAATGCAGGTTTAAATTAGTAATTAATGATTAGTTTATAAATATTAATTATTCATTATGTTAATATCGAAAAAGGAGGCCGGGCGAAATTAAAATAGTTATGAAAACAATCATTGTGAATCAATTGGATAAAAACACAAACATATTTGGTAAAGCTGTAGGGATTTGTAAAGAAAACAAACATCTGTTTGTATACAATATTATATTTAAGGTAAGTAAATGAAAAAATTCGAATTGTGCTAACCGAGGTAGGTCGGCAGCATAAAGTATGCGCCTTTGATGTATTTAATTCTCTCTATTTTATTAAGATCAATGTTTTTTTTCCTATGTTTTTTTACTGCATTCTTCCTTACATTTAAAGTAGGATTTACTACAAAAAACAACCGAGACCGCACATCTGTGTTTACATATTTCGAAGACGGCAGTGAATGCATAAGTCGTCTACTAACCCATGCTACAACATTTAGGCTCTGTTTTAGGCTGTAGGTCGTACAATTAGAAGTGTCGCTAGTGACCTATATAGTGCAAATTAGTTCAGTCCAGGTTGTTTTGATGAATAAAGTTGAACTTGCAAACGCGTACCTAGCTAAATTAATTAATCCATATTATATTTTTTTGTTTGTTGTATTTTACTGGAAATAATATCAATCGCACAATAATTGCGCATTAAGTCGGAACGAAATTGTGTTGGCACCAAATGTTTGCATCCTAGATTAACATCGTTTGCATTTGGAAATAGTGCAACTAAAGCATAAATTACAACTGTAAAAATTGCAAGTTGTCCAGTCAAATTTGTTTAAAAAAAATGGATGAACCCATGATTTGTTCACTCATAATTCCTGCCCATAGCCTTTGAGAATGTTATGGTACGTGTATTGTATGCAATACATAAATAAAACACCGTGTTAATCACTCACAATCTCGATGCCGTGCATGCACCTCACACGTATGCGTCTCCCCGCACAATGAATGAATCGTCTCTTCCCCGATTCGACAGCGTCACCCCAGCTGCATACACTACAGTACGGATAAACTTTTTGTAAAACAATCCCTAAGTTAATATCTAGAATCTTGTATATTGACGGTTCCGTTTAAGAAAATGTTATTTCATTCAAAATAAAACACGCTGGGAAGTGGATCGCGACCACAAATTTCTTCAATCAATTCTTGTTCATGAAAATTTTCTATTAACTCGGGAACTAATTGCAACTTACACGGGTAAAGTTGAACTATCGAAAGTTTTAAAACTGAAGATGGCTTACATTGTGGTCCAAAATATTGCTTCTGCTGGTTATAGGTGATTTTTTTTCCAGTTTTCTGTATGTATTACACATTTAATATTTCAGATCTACTCTTTGAAAAACTGGAAGGCCATATTCTCGAAATTTGCTTTCAGTCCTGTTGTTTGACTTATGGGCACATCCGGCTCTCTAAAAGTCGGCACACTTGTTCATATCACCTAATTTTGTCATCATAACAAGTCATCACTAATACTTTAATTCTCGGTTTCACATTCAATCGCATGTGTAGGCCAAGCAAATAATTTATTTTATTAGATTAAAAATAATAAAGTTCAAGTACTGTTCAGAAGTATACTGAAAATCAGATTACATGTTTCGACCTGTGATGGTCATTTTAAATCTATGTCAAATTTGAGAAGTTGATCGTCACCTGTCGAAACACATAATCTGATTTTCAATATAACCCCTGAACGGTACTTGAACTTTTGAAACCGTTCTTTGGATTCAAAATGTAATTTATTTTACTGTGCTTCGAAACCATACTAGCGTTGGTTAACACGCCAAACTGATTAGAAATTAGAAGAACTATTAAAGGCTCATTTCCTGTCCGCGAAAATCCTGACAAGTGCTCGTGGCCGGCCATAGCAGATCGACTATCAGGCAGGCCAAACCGAAAAGACTAGAGGCTGGCCACAGAAATCACAAGACCCATGAGTCTCAAGTGGGCACTAAGCAGATTTTTGGCTTTTAAATCAGCAGGCACAGATGGAATATTCTCTGCCTTACTTCAGAAAGGGATAGTGTTATTGACGCCATATCTCGTTAAAATCTTCAGAACATCTATATACAGGGTGTATCAGATATTAAGGGTAAATATTAATAATATGTAGCGGCGTAATCATATACGA